>VWPU01014577.1:0-44222 GCA_013398955.1 Callaeas wilsoni | reverse complement strand
CGGCTCGGCCCGGTCGGCCCGGCCCCCGCGCCCTCCGCGCCTCCCCGGGGGCCGCAGTCGCAGCGAAGGTCGCCAGCGGCCTCCCCCGGCCCCGTTCCCGGGTCCGCCGCCCCGCCGCTCGTCCCCCGGCTCTGCCGCCCCGCGCCGGGCCCGAAGATGTCGAACCTGAGCAAGGGGACGGGCAGCCGGAAGGACACCAAGATGCGGATCCGCGCCTTCCCCGTGAGTACCGGGCCTGGGCCGGGCCGAGCGGCCTCCGCAGGCCCCGGAGCCCTGTGGGCCGCGCTGTGCGCCGGGGCCGCGGGCAGGGGCGGCCGCGGGTGCGAGCGGGGCGGGGGGAGCTGTCAGCCGGCCTCGGGCACCCCCGGGGGCCGTGCGGTGCGGGGCGGGGGGAGCGTGCGGAAGCTGCTCCTCAGGGAAGCCGTGCTCTGTGCCGCACGGCGAGGGGGAGGCCGAGGAACTGGTCCCCGCGATTATCGCTTCCCTCATCAGTCAAACAAATCAATTATGAAAATCCACGTACGGCAGTGGGGAGGGGGGCAGTGGGGGCCGACTTCTTTGTTTTCAAAGAAAAGGACTCAAAGAGGGAGCCGAAGGTTATGCGCCTTCATCAACAAAATTACTTAGCCCCGGAAGGTGTGGGGGGGAGTATTTATTTATGTCTTCTGCGGAGTTTCCTCTTGCTGAATTTCTGTCTCTGCTCCGTAGGAGAGGCTCTAAGTCGTATGATTATAAAATTTAGGTGGCACAATGCCAGCTGTTCCGAAGGTGTTACTATAAACATGTAGGCATAGGTAACTTGCTGCAGGTTCGGTAGAGTCGTGAGCGTGCCTTCCCTTTGAGTTACAGAGGGGAAGGAGCCCGATTATTAATTTGAAGTGCCATAACGCTGCTGTGTTTTGACAGTCGGTTCAATTAAAGCTTACAACAGAATAACAACTACAACACGAGTAATGGCGTTGGGGAACGAGAGGAATAGGAAAGGTTCAGTCTGCCAGAGGATGACCAGGAAGCGTGTGTGCATTCAGCGGTGTGTATATTAAAAAGAAGATATTTAGTTGAATCTCTGGCTTTTGAGGCTTAGCGTTGGCTTTTAAGGTTTAGTGTTAACTTTTCAATGCTATGTCTGATCCCAGTAGTCAGTGGTGTAGAACTAATGTGCTGTGCCTTTATAGAGAAACTGGACATACCTGTTTATCTCATTTCACTGGCAAGGCATATATCAATATATTTGCTTCATCCGAACACTTACTGATGAAATTAGAAGATTCTTTATATTCTCAGCAGCCAACTTTACAACAATCTGAGTTACACCATTTTATTCTTTCCTCTACTTTTAGTCATTGGCAGTTGCATTTAGTGGTAAAAGTAAAAAGAAAAAAGTGGGCTATGAGATTAGGAATTCTAGGTGATGTTAGATTTTTCATCTCCATATTTCATTTATTTCTTTAAAAAGCCTTTTCCAAGAATGTCAGGTTTGGATTATAAAGGAGAGGACTTGCTGCCATGTGGCCACAGCTTTACTAACAAGTAGTAGGAAAACCTGTACAAAAATAAACCATGACAGTAGCAGTGTGTGTGTTTTGTAAGAAACTGCACCAAAGATAGCAGTCTTTTAATTTGATAAACAGATTTGTGTATTCCAACTGTGAATATGTAGCTATGGGTCAGACAACAAAGGCAGATTTAGCAATGGGATAAACTTAAATTTGTATTTTTCACCTCTTCTGTATGTGAAATTTGTTTTGCAGGTATGAGAAATGCTCTAATGGAGCCCTGTTCTTACACAGTTAAACATTGTCAAGTTTTTTTAAAACTGTTTTTACTAGCATTGTCTTTCTTTACAGTTGCTTAAAGAATATCCAGATTAAAACATGAAAAACAAAGTGTCTTTTCCCTAAAATAACTCAATAAGTCACAAGTAATCAAGGCCTACAACTGTTTGGGGACATCTGTTGATAGCAACTTTCCAGGTGTTCCCTCGGATGATTTTTTTCTACCTAAGACATTTTGTTGACAAAGTGTTTTTAGAAAAGAAGCATGTACTGTGTTGAGAGATTTGGAGGGGTTTCCCTTAATTGCAGAAGTCAGCAGCTGTAGTTGATGTGAAAATCTCAACACACATTTTGTGTAGGCCTAAGTGGTTGTAAAGCTTGGTCCAGGAAATGACTTGGTGCTAGTGACTGCAGTGGGATTATTTGTGTCAATGAGGTGCATTTTTGTGGGGGGTAGAGTCTGTGTTTAGAAAATGCAGTACTCATGCAGCAGCTATGGATCCGCACTCTTTTGTCCCAAATGTGGAGGTTCTGCTCTTCAGCTCTCAGTTAAGAGTGCTGCCAGAGGTAGTTTTGTAGGCTGCTTCAGTTTGTCTTCTTATTGACCATCTTTCCTCAGGAGGTCTTCCTGTTTTAGATTAGTTTGCTTCTTGCATGGAGGTAGCTATTTACTATTACATTAGGCTAGAAATAGCCAAGTTGGAGCGGTCGTGTTCCTGGAGCATAGTAATGTTAGCATAACTTGCTCCATGTAGGTTCTGGTTTTTTAGTATTTTACATTTTTATAACATATTTCGTACTTCTGTTATTATGTTTTATAATAGCTGAAGGAAAGGAGAAGTGGTAATTTGCCAAACATTACTTAAGTTTACGTTTCCTACCTTATGAAAAATTTAGTAGAAGTGGACCAAAACATTGGAAAAGCACCAGTCTTCTACTTGGAGATCTTAATACTTAGGAATTAGTTTTATTCTAGATTTCTTTTTTATTATTCTTGTAATTGGTGCCAGATTATCTGTCATCCCAAGTATCCATTAAGATTTGTTAGCTCCTGGTGTGTGCTGTGTTGGGCTTTTTCTTACCTCAAGGGCAATGACATGGGGTGCACTGTTTTGCTGAAATGGGTTGTACAGTAATCAAAAGTAACTGAGAAAAATGGTTTTCTGTATGTTTAACCAGTTTTTCTTTTCACAATAGTAGAAAAACATTTCTTTTCTAATTTATAAACTATCTTACTAAAAAGAACCTTCTTGTGTTCTCTTGTTCATTGTGACTTAAAGACAGTGATAATCTTTGCATCAGAAGTAGTCTAGATGAGGATGCATTCTCTGAGACTTCAGACTTGAGCACATTTCAAACCTGGGAAGAATAATAGAAATAAATTTCTAAGAGAGTTTGTTGTATATTCAGGAAAGGAAACTCATGAGGTTAAGCTTGTGCAGTTATCCTTATGTACCACCACAGAAGACTTCCAGTGTGCTACTTTCAGTATCCACTTCTGGTACTTTTAACACCTCCATAAAATGTAGCTGTTCCATATTTATATAAGGTCTATCTGGAGAGCATTCAGGGTGATGTTAAAGCCAGAGATGGAGCAGTGGAAGAGGGCTTTTGAGAGACAGAAGGTTCCTTTTTTCTTAAGCAGTCTTCAAACTTTGTTGTTTCAAATTCATACGCACTGCAACAGATAAGAATATGGATGCTAAAAATAGCAAAATTTCAGAAGTGTCAAATAATTGTCCATGATGTACATTGACTGTAGTTAGTAAGTTGGGGTTTTTTAATTATTTGCAAGAGTGCAGTGGTCTACTGAATACATGTGCATTATATGAAAATGCAGGGTTTGATACAACTGCAGAATGTGATTTACATACCTGTTTTGAAGAAGTGTTGAGAGTTATTTCCTTCCTGGTTTCAAGGTGCTCGTAGGGTCTCAAATTTGCTCTCACTCCTTAACTCTCAGTGAGCCCCTTACTGCTGGCTACAGGAATACTTTCAAAGGTCTCAAACAGATTTGCAGCAAATCTGATTTTAAGATGATTTAGTTGATCTGTGAAAAATGGTGCCAAAAATGATAGAGTTGCACTTAAAGCTTTTGGAGAGATGTGATTTCTGTAAGGGAGCTCTGGAATGTATAAATTATGTTTCATGCAAGCATATTTGAGCTGTTTTGCTGTGACTGGTTAGCTAGTGGAAAATTGTAGCCTTAAATGTGTTTTGATGGAAAAGTTGTACATAGTAGAAAAAATGTACATAATCAGAATGTGGGAATTAAGAAAGCATTTGGGGAATTAATTTTCAAAATTTAAACAAGCAACATTAAGCTGTATTGAGTGAACTTTTTTTGCAAGAGCTCATTCTTCGCTCAATGCAGGTGTCACCATAAAATTGGTTGGATAGATCTTTCTGAGAACCAGCATGGCCCAGTGTACATTATTGGGTTTGATCATTACAGTTGGAGGAGGTTTTTGAATGCTTTCAGTAATTTTCCTTTCCTGCAGAGATGTCTTTCTTCTGTAGAGCAGTGCTACAAAGTAGTGTTTTGCCAGTTCTCAGAACTATTTTGGTGGATCAGTGTTACATAGTTACATTATGAATTCTGTGCAGCATTTAGAGAGATTCTACACATGCACTTGCAATAGAACAAGTCTTAATCTAAGTAAGCTTCACTGAGTAGTTTTATTTGAAATACTTGTGCCCAAGAAAATCCTCATTTTGTTCAATCTTGTGCAGAAAGACAGGCAGCCTTTCATTTCCTTCAACTGTTTATCAGTTGATGTTACTTCTTCCTTGAGGAGAGTCATGTAAACTTAGAAGTAACTCCATCTCTTCCATGAGAAATTATTAAGACTCATATTTTCATTGCCAGCACTCCCTTCTCCTCGATCTAACAGGCACTTGTTCTAGGCTTTGTGTAGGCAGAAGGCTTTTTTTTTTTTTTCAGGGAGCACCAACTGCTTCTGTGGTTTGTTTTGAGTCTTGGGGAATTGATGATGCAAGTTGAGATGAGGTTTGTTAAATTTATACTTCAGCCTACAATGTGTAGATCTATCAATTCCAGAAGTTGGTGTAAATTTGGTCCATCTTGAGCATCTTAGAGCAGATAGCCCCTAGAAGAAACACTGAAGTGTGGTTAAATTTTGAAGCATTCAGGTTATGTAAGTGGTACGTGAGGATCTGCTTTGGCTTATAACCCTCAGAGCCCGTGTGTGGTGTTGGGGAGAGTGTGGAGAGGCATGGAAGATGGGAGAGGAGTGGAACTGGGGGGTGGTTTACTGCAGGCTTTTTCAGCTCTGAATAGTGTGAACATACCAAGTGCTGCAAGATCACCTGGTTAACTCCATGTTTTACATGGTTGGCTTGTGAATCCTCATTATTTTATATTCTCAAACATACTTATGAGAGCATCTTAGCTTAACCAATGTAAGGTTCACAGTCATAAGTTCATATTTACAACTGAAATTTTGGTAGGCTTAAAAACTAGAAATAAAACAGACCAAAAAACTAAAACACTATTTATCTTCTTCAAAGGAAGGGGTTTTTGTGCAAATTAAGAAAAATATGGAAATACGTGCTATTTACTGGACAGTTAATCTTATGAAGTCCTTCCAATTTTCACAATTTTTTTTTTTTTCTTTAATGAAATGCTGTAAGCAAACTGAGTGTCCTAATATTACGTTTAGAATTTTTAAGAGGTGATAGCACTAATTCCAGGGCAGTCTAAGTAGTTAGTTGTATGTGAGTTTTTATTTGGCTGGTTTTTTTGTAACACACTGCGCATATTATCTTTTAGTTTTTTGCTGCACCTAATCTCGTTATCATTCCTCAGTTCTGTAGATGTTCAGATTTCAATTGCAAATTTTCTTGTTTTTCCTTGTTAACTGGGTCTTAAGTTCTGAGCAATCATCATTTGCATTGGTCTAGAGTTTTGAGCCAGTGCCTCTGCATGACACAGGAAGGAGCAGAAGGAGCAAATCTTACTGTATTTGAATTTTGCTTGGTTTTGTACAGGACTACAGGGCTAAAGCTAAAGTGATCTGTTAGGATTTTTATACTGCCTAATTCAGTCTGAGCTTTTTCAAGTGGCTTCATTAGGTTTCTCCATCCCTTCACTGGAGTTGTATAGTAATGCATTATTAAACAGGAATTACTTTTTTCCCTAGTAGTGGTAGGTAAAAGAACTTTGAGAGTAGCTATAAAACTGATGAAGAATTTTTGATATTCTACATGAATAATTGTAATAGTAGTAGGTAACATAAAAATAGGCTTTTTTTCTATAAGAGATAGTAAAAATTTTCAAAATTTTCCTTTTAATCTGATCTAAACAGGTACACACAGAAGTGACCCCATTTTTCAGAATTTTGAGCAGGTATTCTGAAGTCTTAGGCTTTGATCTGTAGGGGCAGGTAGTCTGAGTGCAGGTACTTTTAAGTTTTCATCACCACAACTGATGTGCACTGTCAGTGTCTCTGTATGTGGTGAAAACATTTTGTGATAGACTGGGACAGATTTTTCTTAAGATAGTTTGATTGAGTCCATTCATAAAACAGTGATTGTGTTACAGTCTAAAATAGGTTCTTGACCTTGTACATATGCTCACTGGATCTTATCTTTGATTTCTAGTAGCTGTACAAGTGGAAAACTAGCTCTTGAGAAGTAAGGTCATGCTTTTCGTTCTGAGTCAGGTTTTGTGGAAACAGAGCAGGAAAGTAGCGTTGTAGAAAACGACGACACAGCCAAGCATACTTTTAATCACATGATGATTTTGTTTTTCTGAAGGTCAGTTAAAGGCAGTAGAATTTTTAAATGACTGGTGTTTCTTTTCTGAAAGTGCAAGTACTGGCATCTCAGCATAAGTAAATACTATTAGATGGCTTAACAAAAGAACTTCCATATTGACTTTTTTAACATTTTAGGAAAGGTAAAAAGTGTACTTAATACCTGAGTACTGCAGGGAGGACAAAACTGTAATAAACAGTTATGTTTGGATGGTGTTTGCAGTGGGGTGGCCTCAGTTCTTTAATTAGCTGTGTATAAAATCAGTGTTTGAGGGCTGAAACTGTCTTGCTTGCAGTTTAAATAAGATATAATACCATGCAAAATGTGAGCAGATAACTTGCTTTTTGGGTTTATGGTTATGAATGAGGTGCATTTGTGGAAATGCCAATTTTTGTTTAATGCTAATGAGAACAAACATAAATTAAGGCACTAAATTATACATGTGAATGAGATAAAATTGGACAAGCTTATATAATAAATTCATAACATTAATTTCTTAGACTGCATGTGGTCTGAGAATAGGCTGTGCATGTCCATTTCTTACATTTGGTATGTGAAGAATCTTTGTTAAAATGAACATTTTACGTCCACACCAGTTTTGTTTTTAAAGTGTTGATAGCAGCTGAGTGGACCTGGGTTTTTTTTATTATATACATGGATTGAATTTTCTGTATAGCTGTGAATTTCTTTCTATTGCAATCATTTCAGTGTTAGTCTTAAGTCTTCCAGGCACTGCCAGTCTATGCACCTGATCGTGGTGTATGCACCATGTGGTATAAAAACTCCCCAGAGAGAGGTTATTGTCAGGACACGGGTATTGTTTATCTGTAAATTTGTAAGAGATTTATTAATTGTATCATCCTTCTCCTACCAGAAGTAAGCCGAGGGGGAAAAAAGAATCATCCTGTGTTGGCCTCTGTCTACCATAATGTTTTATCTTTCAATTCCTATGCAAGTTCTCAAATTGTTCTGCTGCTGTTATTATGGAGGAGGAGTTGTCGTCAAGCCCCCAAAACCTCTCAAGGCCCTTCAGCCCCACCATCTCCCTTTCTTCCTTCATCCCCATCATAATTCATTGTGTTCCTTGTTTTGAAATGACTACAGGAAATGTGTCTACAGTCTGTATAAGCTGGTGTGTATTTCATAGATTTCCTCTTTACAGAGCGTTGATTTTTGAACAATTGTAAAATACTGAGCTACTTGTAGATTAACTGAAAAAAAAACCCAGAAACAATTCTTGTGGAATTTGCCTTCAGTGTTGAGTAGGTGAGGAATGGGCTATTTGTGGTTCAGGGAAGGTTTCTGAACTCACGTCATCAAAGCTGGAAAGTTAATGAACTAAGATTTTTTCACTTGGAGAGATGATACCTCTGAGGAGACTCGGTGCCTTCCACAGAAGCTGTGGATGTGCAGAACAGCATTGCTCTTTGCTTTGACACTTCTTTACTGGGATTGAGGCATGCAGCATCTCTGTTATTTTTCAAGGTTATTATCATGTTAATATTGTACAAGTCACCAATACAAAAGACTTGCAAAAAAAACCTAATTAATTTAATCCCTTATTAGATTAAGATTTTTTATTTCTACTTTGTAGTGTTTGTTGGGTGATGGTCTTAAAACTAAATTGACATATGATCACATACAGAATCAAAGTTTTAGTCTGTTTTGACTAGGTTAAAACCAGTATTTCTATTAGTTCAGAGTTAGGACTGATCTCAGTAGCCTGGGGTGTAATGATGCTGCTTCTGCTGACAGTGTCCTGTTGTCAGTTATGGCACTCTCAAGACAACCTGCTGCACATCACCTGCAGTGCTGAGCTCCCACTGTTGTAAAAGGAAATGAAGAGAGTCAGGGACCTAAATCCCATTGAAATTTGAGATTTCCAACAGTCTTCAGTCTTTGCTAGCAAATCTTGTTATGTTATACATAAGCAAACAACTTCCCTTTCTGCTTTCAAGTCTTTAGTAAATTGGAAGTAACTCCAGTGGAAGAGGAATGAGCCCCCTTCCTTCTCCTGCAGTGTAAGAGCCTGCACATGGCCCCTTATCCCAAGTAAGCGGCTTTGAGGAAATTTGCAGGCAAATGTAATTTGTGTAGTTTGCTCACAGTCACACAGTCCTAAGGTTTTGAAAAGCTTGTCCTTGGCTCTTACAAGCTTTAATTGTAGTGGAATGCTAAATGACTTGAATGAAATTTTTAGGATTTGACCCTGTTTGTAAATGGGAAAAGGCATGCTCAGTAATTTATAGAATTTTGTGTCGCTGTTTGCACTGTCTTGTCATTTCACCTTTGCCAAGAGCCTGTTTGACAGCCACAGACACACAGCTGTCCCTCACCACACCTTATAGACCTCCAGGATCCTACTGACATATGTGAGAGGGATGATTCACTCCCAGAAATCCAGATTTTCTTTGTTCCATGTTCTGCTGTTCTAATTAGGTTCAAATATTTTCTTTTAACACCAACTTTGTTTAGCATAGAAACAAACCTATTGTGTGTCTTTCAGGAACATATTTCCTCCTGTTACACAAGCCTTTTAAAATTTTTTTTCCATAGCTTTAATTTGAGGAAAGTTGGTTTAGGATTACTACTTCTGAAGTGAGTCGAGAGGCCTCTGAACTTCTCATTAGTCTTCGAAATATTGATAATAATTTTTATTCTTTTGGGCAGGACAGAGGAAGTAGATAAATCTTTAATGTCAAATCCTTATATTTCTTCCTCTGTTTCGTTCAGAGTGGGTTTTTCTTGAGTTAAGCAATCCTAACACAATACACTCTTTTTTTTTCCCATGTGTTATTTGCACCATAAGTGACAGTACATCTACTAAAATAAGTCAAAAACTTTCTTCAGGTCTGAAAATGCTTCTGTTAATTTGCAAAGCTAAAAAGTGAAAGGGCAGACTTTCTGAACTGTGAGCTTAGATTTGGGCTTCAGCTCCGAGTTGCCAGAGAAGTAAGAGCGTAGACAGTATACAGCAGAACACAGTATATAGAATACATGTACAGCAGTATGGACAGCTCTTCTTTACCCTTGTTAGTCTGAAGTGCTCTTGGGAAATCAGTAGTTTCACTGCAGGTGTTTTATAGTCCTCCTCCACTTTCAGGTGCTGTAGTAATGAGCACTGTAGAAATGTCACTGTATGTTTTTGAAAGAGCGTTGGTTAATAATACAGGCAATGTCACTCTTTTGGCTGTATAAGCACTTCCATTCTATATCAGTGACAACTATCTTTAGAGCTAGAACTTCCTAGATTTAGCCTCTTATCAGTTCAGTTCTTCTAGAAGCTTGAATGAAACCAATTAATCGTTTTCTTTCAAATACAACTTTTAAAAACAAGTTTCATAATGTAATGTCAGGTGGACAGAAGCTTGCATCATGATAGGGGAGATTTACTCATTCACAGCTGATGCCTTTTGATATTTGAAAGGCATTTAGATTTGTCTGCACATGCTGGGGAAAAAGAAGATGTTATTAAAAAACTTAGATTTCTGTATTTTAATTAAATATTATTCTGCTATCCTCTTTGGGCAAAGCATGCAACTTTAGAATAAAGTCTTTAGTGTAAATAGTAGCACCTTAGTTTGTGTTGAAAAGAAGTTAATTTTGGTGTGTTTTCTTTGCTTTTCCTCAGTATCCAGCCCTGTTGGAGGACATTATCCATTAATCCTTGCTGAATAAGGCATATATATGCTTATTTCAAGCAATTTGGGTCTTGTGGGAAATAGTAGTAAGGCAGATGAGTGTGGAAGAACAGAGTTAAGCTTTCTGTAAGGGACCACAGGTGCAGGCATTACCAACTTCGGTTATCCCCTGTTGTTACTTAACCAACTTACAGAGTTTTTAGAGAGAACCTTGGAGACTAATCTGTGTGAATCCATATGTATACCAATAAGTGGATGAAAAATGAGACTGGTGAGCCAGCATTCATTTTTCATTGGCCCACTCAGACAAGCACTTGGCCCACTTTGTCTGTATTAATGAGAGTTCTTTTTATCTGTATTCGAGTGACTGAAGATGCATTTCTAAGTTGAACGTCATAAATTGTGAAGTGAACCCATAGGTTGATTTTTGGGGAGTATAACATAGTTTGTAGTTGCTCATTAGTATGAGATAGTGTTGGGGAAGTGTGCAGAGGTCTGTAAGAAGAAAGTTGTCTATATTCACAGTATCACCACTGTGTAACTTCGTGTTTCAATTTATTTGATTGCCTCTTCAGAGTGTCTCTGTTCTATGCACTTTTTTTTTAAAGAGATGAAACAAAAACTATATGATTTTCTTTTGGCTTGTGTTTAGTAACTGATGGCTGCTCAAAATGACATAGCTCATAGTCTTAGTTCAGATGAAGCAGTTTGGGAGGAGTTGTTTTGCTCAATTTTTTCCTGTGNACATAGCTCATAGTCTTAGTTCAGGTGATTGTTTTGCTCAATTTTTTCCTATTTCCTTCAGCATTTTATGTTCCATAGATTTGCAAGACTAAAGATGAGGAAGGGCATTTGGGAAAAACAAAGAAATTATATTAAATGGAAGTTGAAATCTAGAGTGAGAGAGGTAAGTTGGTAGTTTGAGATTAGTCTCATTCTTCTGAATTGGTTCCTAAAATACAAAAGATAAGTGACTGTCTGATCCTTGATTTTGTTCAGTTGCCTAAACATGTCAAAACTGTTGCTGCAGTATTACATGTTCTAATAAAGACTTACTTTAAACTTTTCATAGAGGCTGTTAAATTTTGCTGTTGTGTAGTGAAACTCCTGTTAGGCCTAGGCAAATGTTACATTTTGAGAGAAAAAACAAATCCTTTTTCCTGGGATTTACTAGAAAAGGAAGTTGTTGGAGCATATTATATTCTGCTGTAAAGCCTAAAACCAATCAACCAACCAATCCCCCTTCCTCTTGAAGCTGCTACCCCAAAGCAGCACACTTGTTTTGTGAGGAGACCGGCATGCTCTGAGACAGTGCCTTGGAGGTAAACTAAATCTGTCATTTTGCAGGAGGTGACTTCTTCTTTTAAGGAGCAATCACTTTTTCGGCTGCTTAACCCATCTGCTCTGTGCTGGCAGAACAGCTTTTCAGTGCTGCAGAGCCCATTCAAGCGAAGTGGAGAAGGAAAGGGTTTCACCTAAATTACTGCAGCTCTTGGATGTTTCAGTTTAGAAGGAGGACTCCTCTTTGATTTAATTGCATGTTCTGCTTGCTTCTGCTGAGTAAAGCTTGGGCAGGAGAGGTGGATATTGCAGTTCCTGCTTTTCTGTTAGTGATTGAGTATTGTCATGGAGCTCTGCCGGCAGAGGATCAAGCCTTTCTGAGGGTGAGACTAGAGCTGATTCTTCCCTTGGCCTTCAGAGGATTTCTCTCAGCACTGATTACTCAGCTCATCTTCTGAGCCTGGGATGGAACATGGTGCCAGCTGTGAATATTCCTTACGGGAGGAATCTGGAGAACTTTAGTGTAGGATTTGCCCACCCAAACAAGGGCAATGCTTGACTATTAAGGGAAGAGTGAAGAACAAAACACATATTAAAAATGGTGTCAGTATTTAATCTTGTAAATGACAACTGGCAGATGACATAAGCAAGCTATAGGCATTGATTCCCCCCACCACACACACGCTCTGAGGGAGTATAGTAGTGTATTAGGCATTTCCTGACACTCCTCAGGAGATGTGGATAATACTGTATTGTCATCTTCGAGTGTTGCTAAAGGTCACCTGGGAGCAAAAGGCATCCTACTTATTAGGACAGTTTTGGTAGCACATTTCTATGACCTCCCCGTGACTCTTGACAGATGTCCTAGCATTAATAGCCCAAATTCAGGGGAAGAGCAGTGAGACAGGGTGCTCCTTATTTTCTTCATGCTCCTTCCCTTAGCTCCCACTTGTTGGTGTGTCACAGTCACCCTGTTCAGATAACATTGTTGAGGAACTTTGTCGAACTTTGTGTGTGGTGGTTTTGGTTGTTCAGAGATCAGTTGTTTTTATTTGTGGGAGAGTGTGTGTAGCCCATGCATCCTTTTGCTCATTGTTACATAGTGAAGAAAACTTCAGAATTCAGCAAAGTGTGGATATGGAGCTCTCCATTTGACATTAGTAGGAGTACATTTTATCTGCTCTATAGTTGAAAAAAATGTAGTTCCATGTCTTAATAAGACATTTTTCAGAGATATTCTTGGAGTAAATGCTAGACAATATGTCTCTGTCACTCTAAATTCTTGTCTTTTAAATTAACAATATTCAAAGGGTTTATAAAAATTCAAATAGTGATTAGGTTCTGAGGCAGGAAATGTGCTGCTCTTGCCCTTTTCCAAATAACCTCAGCCAAACTTCATCCAGAATGAAGGATACAGGCTAAGGATATTGAGTTATTGTGTAACAGACTCTTTAATACCATCTTGACAAATGCCCTGTCTTGCAGTGGAAGGGAAGACTGCTGGTGACAAGTCTCCTTTGCCTCAAGGACTGTGCCCCTGTGGTGGCAGTTTTAGGTCACAGCAGTCGGACCCTTCTCATTTTTTTTGCTGAGGGTTAGGGAATGGGGAAGTGAGAATAGGTGGCAATTATTAGGTGCAGATGTTATTCCCAGGACTGCTAACTAACTTTAATTGTTGGTACCCACTCACTTCCTTCAAGGTAGAGAGCATAAACACCTGTATTCTGTAATTTCAGTTGGTTCTTGTCCCAGTGCTCTGTGGTACTAGACCTGTGAAGGATGTCATGGAAAGGAATGAGGCAGATGGTTGCTTTTTTTGAAGACTTTGAGAAGCCTTGTTCTGCAGTAATCACTTCCAAATTGACGTGTTTCACCTGCTAATGTGTAGAATCATGGTAAACACTCTGCAGCTATGCTGCAGAAAAACTGAGTAGTAGTGTTGGCAATGTTTTTGAGAGTGAAAATGTCCTGCAAATGTGTTGACAGTCTGCTAAAACTTCTGAGATTTAACAGTGGCCTTTTACTCTGAGATCGTTGTGGGAACTTTATAGAATTTGTCCAGCAATTTCTTCTGCAAGAAGGATGAGAAGCTGTGTCTGGTCACTAATCTTGAGAGTACTGGTTCGTGTATCTCCTGTTGCTGCTGGTGGACCTTTGTGGATACTCCTGCTGACACTCTGTAGGACATCTATTTACATCTTCCTCACTTCTTTCTTAACCACCTCTTGTTAAGGAGGCTAAATAGCTACTTAAAGCTGCTATAAACTGTCAAGAGTTCAGCAGGCTCTTAGCAGTTTACTCCTCTAATTTTGCCTTGCAATTCACAGCATTTCAAGCATGGTTATATAAGAGGAGGGAGCTCTGTAGTGTTAAGGGCAAAATGATGACAAGGAAAAAAAAATTACAAGAGTATGGAATGAAGTTGCGTTCAGAGGAAACTGTTGTAAAAGTTAAAGTAAATAGAATGGAAATTATACCCCAAAACATTTATTTCTCTGCAAAGTAATATGGATTTCCAACAACAGGTATGTTGGATGTTCCTGAATCTGGGAGTTTGTGTTGTTTTTTGACTGTAGTTGGTATAGGCTAGGGAGCAAACACCAGTTTCCACTGGTGACCACAAGTATTTTGTTGCTCACCTTTGTTATCCTGCAATGCATTTCCATTGGAAGACTGGTACAGGCAGTTTGAAAAAGTCACGTTTGCTCAGGGAGCCTTGGTTTTTCAGCTTCCTCAGCCTACAGCTGTAATGTATATCACCAGCTCACCCAGTGGTTGAGGTTGGAAGGCACCTTGGGAGGTCATCTTGTCCTACCCCACTGCTCAAGCAGTGTCACCTAGAGCTGGTTGCTCAGGACTATATCCAGATGGCTTCTGAATATCTCCAAGGATGGAGACACTGCAGCCTCCCTGGGCAACCTGTGCCAGTACTTGGTCATCCACACAACAGAAAAGTTTTCATGATGTTCAGGAGGAATCTCCTGTGTTTGTGCCTGCTGTATCTGTTCCTGTCACTGGGCACCACTGCAGAGGCTGCTTCCTTCTTCAGTACCCCCTCCCTTTGGATTTTACATACACTGATTTAATCCCTGCAGGGTTTCTCTAGGCTGGCTCTAGAGCCTGACTCTGTCCTTCCTGGGACAGATGCTCCAGAGTGTTGTTGGTGGCCCTTCACTGAACTGTCTCCAGTATGTTCATGTTTCTCTTATACTGGGGAACCCAGAACTGGGCACAGTGCTCTACATGGGTCTTTCCGGTGCTGAGCAGAGCCCTTGGCCTGCTGGCAGCTCTTCCATATGCAGCCTAGGATACCATTAATTTTCCTTGCCTCGAGAGGCCATTGGTTTGTCATCAACTTGATGTCCACCAAGAGCCTTGGGTTCTTTTCTGCCAAATCTGCTTTCCAGCCATTTGCCCCAGCAGGCATTAATGCATGGGGTTGTTCCTTCCCCCTAGGGATGGGATGTTGCACTTCCCTTTGAACTACATGACTAGAAGGGGGCCAATAACATTTTGTGTGAAGTTACATGTTGATCAGAAAATAACTGGAATTGAGCTGTTTGCCCATTCTGATTGAATGCTGGTAGGTTACTTGGAAGAGGTGGTGCCTGTACACTTCTAGGAGGGAGGGACTGAGAAGTCTCTTCAGGACTGCTGCCAGCTTTACCTGCTTTACAGGTGATAATGGCAATAGATTGCTGACAGTGATTGTTTATTTGACGATCATTTTAATAGGGTAGACAAACATTGTTAAAGGAGGAGGCTTGAGTGTATCTGATCCTGCACCGTGGAAGAAAGGACCTTTTGAGTCCTTTGCAGTCTCTTTTTTGTGAAATGATTGCACTTTCATGTACATTGACATTTTAGTCTAATTTCCACAAGATGTACTTGTGCTACACTCTGAGTTCAGATGTTTGTGCTCGAGTTGCATCTTTGAATCATTAGCGTTTGGGCAGCAGTGTGTGGAAGTTTTCCAGCCAGCGGCTTCTTATAAACAGCTCTCTCTCCTGCCAATAACAGACTTGGTCGCTTTCCCATTCCCCAAGAAAGGTAATGTTCAGATAAGCGCGAGTACATTAACACATTTCCTCTGCTTGGATACTGGCTTCTTACTATCTTGGTGAATCTGGGCGTAGACACTACTGAAATTACTGGGATTTTGCTTCTGAAAGCCTTTCCAAACCTGTGTGGTTTTATTCAAAGATCGGCAGAAGCAGCAATCTGGACTCTGCTTAAATCTGCAAGAATACAAGATACAAGCAAGGCAACTGTATTCTGTGTATTTCAGTTCTAAAATATAACCATTAGAAGAAATCTGGGAATGAACATGGAAAAACATCTGGGCTCTGATCCTCTATTTGTTGAAGTGGATCACTTACAGACTTGGTTGCTAGGGATCTAGAGAGTTGCATAAATCTTCATTGTTGGGTCAGACTGGGGGATTAGGATCGTAGTTCTGTTTTCAGAGATGCTTTTGTAGAGAATTCTGAAAAATGCCAGTGTCCTAGTAGCACCAACAACTTACTTACTGGTTATTTGTTTGGAT
Organism: Callaeas wilsoni; assembly: GCA_013398955.1. NCBI lineage: Eukaryota > Metazoa > Chordata > Aves > Passeriformes > Callaeidae > Callaeas > Callaeas wilsoni. Next base: position 28,200 of record VWPU01014577.1, on the reverse strand, counting down.
TTCAGATCGGCCTACAAGCTTGCCTTAAGGAATGGGATGAAAAGAGATGAACCTATCAGTTAAATAATCCAAGAATAGATTTAGTCATTGCAATTCTTACAAACCCTTGAGAATACAGGAAGACCTCTTCTGCTCAAATGCTAAACAACTTTTCAGCAGCAGAGAGGAAATAATACATTTTTGCTCTAACTTTACTGCAGTGACTTACTGCCAAATAGGATGGAATTATTTAAAGTATTAGGAGTCTTTGCTTTGTTAAAAAACACTGCTGCAAACAAGTTAGCTATGCTAGATCTTTTTGGAAGACTGCTCTTCTAACTTGATATTCTAGAACTTGAGCAAACCTGTTCCCATAAAACCTCACAGATGTTAATCTGAGTCAGAAGCAGAATAAGAAGCTGCATTGAAAAGCAGAGTTTTTAATGCTTAATCCTAAAAGATAGTAAGATAAGTCTATAATACTTTTTCAAATATTTCTGTATATTTATCTCATGGAGATGTATACTCCTTAAAATTACCTTCTATGAACCTTTCTTGTGCTTTCAGAGTAGCTCATGGCGTGTCAATTGTTAAGTGGCAAAAAGCTCTGTGTTCTTGTTTGTATTCAGGGACTTTGGAGCAAATAATGTTGTGATCATTCCTTCATTTTTTTTATAGCATTTGGATTAAAAGTACAAGAATTAAACAATTTACTTTTTGCCGAACGGATCTGAATTATCTGATGAATTATCGGATGTGCTGCTCTGTCTCTGTATGTGACATACAGAGATGTTCTGTGACCAACCCAGAAACAGGAGCACTGTGATACCTCTGCAGACTGGTGCCCAGTGATTTGCCTGGTTTATACAGATCATACCTTTGCTTAGAATACAGTGTGCAATTAAATTGCAGTTGAGATAAAAAGGTTGTGTTGGCTGAGAGTTTTTTAATTAGCAGGGGGAGCCTCTGCTTTGTTTGAAAACAAAACCTCAGTTTTTTGAAAGGAAAGCTGAAAAGCTTTTACTTGGATTGCTGTCTGCAAATCTGAATGGTTGCCTTTATTATCAGTACTTGTAAAATCGCTGGTTCAGGAAGGCTGTAGAAAATAACTTCCCTGAAGAAGCACCAATGTAGCAAATGTAAATTAAAATCAAAATTACTGACCTTTCAATGCTGTGCTGTAGCAGAATAAGGAACAAGTGTGGAGGAACCTGTGACAGTCCATCCACCATTCCTCTGTTACTCTGAGGCTTTGCTTTTAAGAAATAGGGAGCTAAAAATCTTTCAAGGTGTTTGTGATTTTATTTTGTTTTTGCTTTTAGATATATAATGGCACATCATAAGTTTGAGGTTCATAAAGTTTAGTAGTCAAGTGGATCTGGTATCAGAGGACTGGAAAAAGTAGCAATAGGATTATTTTTATAATAAAAATCTTTGTATTTAACCAAAACTCCAAAAGATGAGCAGGATAGAAGATTGTGTGTCTTATTTTGATTTTATTTAGCAGCCCATTTTCTTCCAAGACAGTGAATGGCTTACCTTTATTGTGAGCTGTATTATTATGTATCATGCCTAGAAAATTTGATATGATATTTTGAAAATCATACAAAACTGTACTTGGAATAAAAAAGTTCTGCTAAATAATTGTGTTTGATTACAAATGCAGTCAAATCTAGTCTTCATATCTTTATTCACTTAGTGGGTTTTGTTGGAAGGAGGAGAGGTAGATTAGGGCTGGTCATGATTTTCCTCTCTAATGTCATACCATTATTCTTTATTCTTTTAATACTTTCAGCTCCTATTTTCAAGACTGCTTTGACAGTATTGATAGACTCTGGGATATTTTCACTTCCCATAGTAATTCTGGGAATAGCAGCTTTTTTCCCCTTCTCTCTTCAGCCTTTTTCTTTATCTATAAAATGCTAATTCAGTTCCTGATTTTGTATAAACTAAACCAAACTTAACTTTAAACATTGCTTTTTAAATTGGTTCAGTTTAAAAGTGTTTGGGTGTTTTTTTTCATTTGAGTGATGAAACTTGGCTGAATCACAGACTTTAAGCAATACTGACATCTGAATTTTTTTTGCTACACTTACTTGCAATCCCAGATACTGATTTATATATAAAACATCATATATTGAAGCACCTTAGCATTGGTAAAGCACAAGTGTGAAATGATTCACACTAAGTACTAGAAGTTTGCTGTTGTATGGAGACTATTTTTTATATGAGTTTCTCTTCTTCTCTGAATCTTTTTTCTTTCTGTGTATTTACTGAAGTTTACAGCATCTGAATAACAGATCAAGCAGATGCTTAGTGCTTGGTTCATGTTCTTTAGAAAGATATTTAATTGCATTTGTGCAAAGGGAATATGTTCAAAGCAGGTGTTAGTGTTGGGCATTTGTGGAGGTTTTCAGTGGTACCTGTAATTATTTAAATTGTAGGTATGTAATTCTTTGGCCATTAGTACCTCAGCTAGTCCCTAGTTAGCTCAAGCAGATGACTGAGTTTGCTAAATCTGTGTCAGACATTATTATCTTGTGTTGAACCGGTTGATTTGGGGTCTGATGAAGCAGATCAGTGTTGCAGTACAGTTTATGAGGTGCCAAATAATGTGTTAATATGGAATGAGAGTTAACCATCTATCACTGTTAACCAGTGGAGGAAGAGTGGGGAAGAGACTTGTGTCCACAAGTACCTGCCTTTCCACCTGCAAAGGCTCTGGAGCTGGGTTCTGAGGATTTGCAGTTCTGAAATGAAAAAGCATTAAATGTTGTAAATTACAATTTTCATAAATACTTCTTGAAATCTGTATTAGTCTGATAAATATGGTTTTTCTTTTAATAAAGTTTGAGAAATCTTGTGGTAATGGAATTAACAAGATGGGGCAGAGCAATTACCTCATATTATCTATATTCTTTTTCTTATTCTAGACAGTAACGTAATGTTTTATTTTTACAGATGACTATGGACGAGAAATATGTGAACAGCATTTGGGATCTTCTGAAAAATGCAATCCAAGAGATTCAGCGTAAGAACAATAGTGGTCTCAGTTTTGAGGAGCTGTATAGAAATGCTTATACAATGGTGTTGCATAAACATGGTGAAAAACTCTACACTGGACTAAGAGAAGTGGTCACTGAGCATCTAATAAACAAGGTTTGTCCATTTGTGAATTAAAAATAGACGTCTTACATGAAAGAATTCTGAACAGTTATTTAAATGATAGAAAATTTAAGTTGATTATATTACCTTGTGTTGCAGTTGTGTAGCTTCTCTCAAAAATAGTAGCATAGAGCTAACATCAAGCTCAAATAATTTCATGTTCCAGGTCGTGCTTCTTGTAAGTTACTGATGGAAGGCAGACCATAGGAAGCACTTGAAAGTGTGTAACAGGAAACAACTTCAGTGTTGAAGAATAACTGTTAAGAGCTGATAATTTTTTTTAAAGGTTTGTGGCATTTTTGGTGGCATTTTGTGACTTTCTTAGGCCAAATTTTATGTTGTTTGCCAGTCAGTTTTTACATCTGTGGAACAAAATAAATACCAATGTAAGAACTTGTTTTTTATGGGCTAATGAACTAATTCACAAGTTAATGAGACATTTGTGCTGGGATTATGCTCTTTAAAGAGGCGATAGGCACTGTTCAAAACCAGCAGCTCAGCAATAGCAGAAGTCCTGAGTAGTTCACACTCTGCCGTGTCAGCCTTTGCAAAACCGTGTAAGTCAGCCAAAGTGACATGCAGAAACCTTCTGTTTCTGAAGATGCCTTATCTAAGGAAAAGAATCTTCAGGTCTCCTGTTAAACCATGGAACCACTTCTTTAGGCTTTCCAGAGAAGTTTAGAATTGATTAGTAAATATGTAAGTGGAAAAAGTTAAAATTTAGGACTCCAGATAATATTTCATGGCAATAGGATTGTAAGCCTGTGGGAGATGCCTGCCTTACTCCTCATAGTAACATCCATAGCAGAGAGACACATGTCCGCTTTGATCCCATATACTGGCTGTGGGTTCAGAAGGACTATCACATTTTTGGCCTGTTTTTACAAGATCTGAAAAGGAAGGTCAGAGACCGTCATGTGTCTCGGATGATTACTTCTGGCTGAATTACAGAGAATGAATGGGAGATTTATGGCTAAATAATGCAGGTTGCTTGGGGACTTTTTTGTGCATTCCAACTGGAGTTACTGCTGTGGCAGAGAAATGTGTTATTTCTTTTTTAAAATCCTAGTGATCAAAGGTGTGGTCCAGACAAGTATAGTCTAAAACTGCTTTGAATATGGGGCTTTTTTACTGTTTGCACTAGAGGAGGCATCCTCTATGAAGTGGCTAAATAATTTGCAGTTCTTTTCTATAATTGTAGCACATCTGTGACTCTCAAACACTTCTGGTTTCATTATCTGTGCATTCATAATCTGTACTATTCATATAAAATGTGGCAAATGGCTGAGGCTTTTTTTGCCGTGTTCTTGTATATGCTTATGCACTTAATAACCGTGACAATAAACTTTTAATATTCCTAGGCTTTAGTTTATCCTGGTTTAATTTGAGGAGTGGTTTTTATCTTTGTTCCTAGGTATTCTGCAATTTATCTTGGTTCCTAACTATTTTGCATATTAAAAATTGTGCATTTGCAGAATTAATTATTCTGAAGTGCTGATTGTGGCAGGCTGTCAAAAGAGCAGAAGATTCTGAGTTTGTACTTTCAGTGCAGAGGCTGAGAGGACTGCACAGATAGCAGCATAGAGAAGTGCCCTTCTGACACTTAATGCTCCTGTATCTGATGCTTTAAAAAAAACTTCTCTGATGACCAAGTATTCTGATCTTTAATGTGATTAATCAAATTATATCCATGTGTGTGGGTGGCATAAAAATAGATGACCAAAGCTTTTTCAAATAAAAAGGCTGAGTTTTAATAGTTAATTGCTGTGAAGTTAAAAAGGCTAAACTATTCTGATGATGCCAGCCTATAAATTAAATAATCCAAGGACAAGACTAAGAAAAAAATGTGACTTATGCCAAAAATTTCTGAACAAAAACAAGAACTTATAGAGGCTGAAAGCTACTGCTTGTCCCTTTTGAATGTTTGCTTAGACACTGTATGTGGAGGCATGTATAGATGGAAGTATGGAAAAAAATAGTGCATTGTTTATCAAGAATAGGATCAGTTCTATAATGACATCTTATGTTTGTGCCATTAATACTTCTTGTCAGATAGATAAAAAAGAAATTTTGTTTAACCTCACATTTTGTCATAGAAATTTTAGCAAAATCTTTTGTGTTCACTGCCTCTTTCCAAAAGCAATTCTCTGGTAAATTTTAAGTATCTAATGAACAATAAATGCTCTCATCACAAGTCTTTGTAAAACTTCTATTCAGAGAATCAGTGGTGGCTGCTAGAATTTAGAAGAGGGGGATTTTGCCAGCTGAAATATTGTTCATTAAATTTCATAACTTTTATAAAAATGGAAATGTCCACAGATGAATAGATTTTACTGAAGAGCTATATTCAGTTCAGGGAGCAGTGCTGAGGAACCTACCCCAAATTGCAATAATCTTTGAGCCATAACTGTCATTTGCTGCCCATATCTCCAGGTTATCTTTTTAGAAAAAAGATGCATTTTTGTGGTAGTCCAGTCATGCTGGTTAATTAACAATAGATGAAAAGACTAGGTAGAGGCAATGTATATGTTCTGTTGTTTTTACAAATACTTTTAAAGCTTGGAAAGCACAAGCCTTCATTTTTGGTGAGGCATGGTTAAGAGCTGTATTTATGCTTTATGCTAATTTAATTGCCAGGTGAAAGTTGTGCTTGTTCAGCATTTTAGTCAGCAACCAAACACTAATGAGAAAAGTATTTAACTTCTCAACAAGAAAACATATTACAGTGCACTGTCTTTACAGCTTAATTGCAAATAAAATAATAGGTGCAAATATGGTCAATGCAAGGTGCATGCAAGCGAGTTATTATCAAGGATGTGGGTTTCAGACTTGCAGACCCCCAAAGGTTTCTAGTTCCAAATCCCCAGGTTCTGGCTGTGGGATGAAGGCAGTAGTAAGCCAGGTACTCTGCATCACTGAGAGGAGTCAGCTGTCTTGAACTACCTTGTTTTTACTACAGGGTAAGAACATGCTAAAACTTGTCTTTACCTGTATATTGACATCATTATTTAAGTATGGTACATGTAGAGCTATTTAAAAATACTGTTGAATTTTGAAAGTACTGAAACCTTTCATCTTAATTCAAGTATTTAATTCCTGCGCATCTGGTACTTCACTAATTTCTCCCTTTCTTGCTCATTGACAATCTTGTAGCTTGATGTGGATGGTCTTCCTTCACACTTTTCAAGCCTAGTCTGTTATTGCTTCACACAAATGTTGTTAAGTGTTTTTAAAACTTACAGAGCTTAGTTTACAGCTCTCTAAACCATTTGATGACAAGCAACATCATTTGCGTTACAGTTAAAAAAAAAAGTTGACATTAAAAAGTTTACAGGATAATATTTTTAATGTTCCTTTATACATAAGTCAGTGGGGCCCAATGAGGTGCATCCCAGAGTCCTGAGGGGAATTGGCTGATGTAGTTGACAAGGCACTCTCCATGATATTTGAGAGTCATGGCAGTCAGGTGAAGTTCCAGGTCACTGGAAAAGGGAAAACATTGTACCCATCTTTCAGAAGTGTAGAAAGGAGGACCCTGGGAACTACAACCTGTCAGCCTCACCTCCGTATCTGGGAGGATCATGGAACAGATGCTCTGAGGAGCTATGCTAAGGTATATGGATGACAGGGAGGTGATTTGGGACAGTCAGCACAGTTTCACCAAGGGCAGGTCTCGCCTGGCCAACCCAGTAGCCTTCTATGAAGGAGTGACCACATCAGTGAACAAAGGAAGAGCTACAGATACCATTTCTCTAGACATCTGTAAAGGTTTTGACATGGTCCCCCATAACCTTCTTCTGTCTCAGTTAGGAAGAGATGGATTCAATGAGTGGAGTTGAATGGAAAAGAAACTGGTTGGATGGTCACACCCATTGGTTGTGATCAATGGCTCAGAGCTCTGATGGCCATCAGTGACACGTGGTGTCCCTCAGGGGTCTCCAGTACCTGCTATTTCAGAATAACAGTACAGGCAAGCATGTGAGAACACCTTTGGTCAGGAGGGCACAGAGCTGGTCATGGTGGCAGTGGTCAGTGCAGAAGGAGTGCTGTGGAGTGCTGCTGCAGGTATAGGCTGAAAGAAGCATATCTGCTCTGGGACTTAGAAAGTTATGTCTGAGATCCTTTGCAAGCTTTAAAATTTGCTCTTAGTGTTGCAGGGAAAAGGGAGAGATGAGAGTCGTCTCCATTAGAGAGTTTGAAATTATTTCCATAACATCAATGAAATAGGGAGGAATGACATGAGAAGTTGTGTAGGAGGCAAATTACCTACTGAGCATTAGAGTGTACTGTAAGCCTGACTGACAATGTATGAAGTGTTATCTGCCTTTGTATTTTCTTAATCATGTTTTCAGATGATCTTGAGCAAGTCTGCTATTATATGGAGGGCAAAAGGATCTGAGGGAATTGCTCGAAAGTACGTAAGAGTTCCGAATCCCCAGTATTCTTCAGTGTTTGTTTTTTCCTTTTAGCAGTAGGATAGCAGCTGCAGGGATGAACGGACGTTTGTGGTAGTCAATCCATTAACCTACTTGGCATTCCTGAGTCTGTCTTTTAGACTACTTGGATTTTTCTAAAAGAAACTCTATAATAAAAGTTCTGAGAGCTTGAGGCCTTGGTTCAGAAAGTGCTGTTCTGTACTGCTGCTCCCCTCAGGAGGTTCTGGCTGCCCTTACGGTAGTGGAAATTACATAATTGAACCATTTGTGCTGCTGCATCAGGCCAGGCACTGTAAGAAAGAAATAGTAGGCTATAAGTCTTCTTTGTGTACACTTAATAAAGAGTTATTTAAAGGTGTTGAAAGCTTATGCCAACAAACTACTCTTATTGGGGGGGAAGGTTCTATATTTCCTGAAGACCTGTATCCAGTATGAAATACTGTTGGGCCTGAAGTTATTCACAAGATCTCATCCTTGTAACTATAAGAAGACCTTACATATGTTACGAAGTTGCTAATTTATTTTCAAGTAAGTCTCTATATTGGCAGTCCTATTTAAGCTGGCTTTCCCTGCGATTTACTTCATAACTACAAATACTGTCACAGAAATCACCACAAGCTCAGCTAATTGAAAGTAACATTCTGCTGATAAAAATCTTCGAGATTTGAAATTGTCTAAGGCTTTGGCAGAGTAGCAGCTGTGTCTCCTCTTTGTTGGAAGAGTGTGGGTATGCACATTTTTTTACTTCAGATCAGTCATTCTACCAAAGTGGAGTGGCTCTGCACCTTGGCATGGCTAAGATGTTTTGTGCATTATAGCAGTTTCCCTGTAGTATTGCTGAATTAGTGGCCCATTCAAGGAATGTGTTGAATATTTGTTAACTATAAAGTTGTTGTAAGCGATAATTTGCTTGGCAGTAGTTTGGTTGGCTTTTGTAGCAGCTGAAAGAATGGATTTCCAAACCTCTCTGCAGTTTAAAATAAACCTAGAAGAATGTCATTGAGAAGCTTCAGAGGGAAACTCTGAAGGTAGTTCCGTTGTGCAGCACCCATTTCTGAATTTCAAGCCCATTTCCAGAAATCCACGTGGCATGCCATATGGAGCAGAGGTGCCACTACTACAGAGCGTGCTGCTGTCTGCTTGGAAGCAAGTTGTCAATGCTACCTGGTGGCAAGGGTCCACCTCCTTTTGTGTGACTTGGCACTGGCTGGCCCAGCAGGATTAGTGTGATGGATGTGGGATGTGTGCAATTATAAGGGCACGCTGCCTCTGTGTTGTTAAAGGGTATCATAAAATTGATCAGTAACTACTCTTGGTTATTTGTGCTTATAATCTAATCATGCTTTGGTAAATTTTATCAGTGTGGATGAGCTACCAAATGTTGTTTCCAATGTTTTTCCATACTCACCAAAGTGAAAGCAAACCATGTCATGTTTGTTTCTCTTGTTCTGGGAGATTCTGCATATTCCTCACAAGTATGTCTGCTGAAGTTTTTAATGCATATTTATGTTTTGGCTATAAACTACCTGGATTGAGTGACAACAGAGCATACATTTTTGGAGACCAAAAGGTAAATGATGATCATGATCAGAAAGAATGAGGCAGCTAAGCAGTGCTTATAACTGCATATTATTTTTTCCAAAAGCAAGGACGAGAGGCCTTGCTCAGGTGTGCAGAGTAGGTGTTTGAAGATGTAAAAGAGCTTTGAACAACCTATGCATACCTGTATTGCCTCAGTGCAGTACCAAGGTGAATATTACGGGGATAAGTTTCCAGAGCTTCTTGAGACCATTGTGGTGGATGATGTGCCCTGCTGTGTCTCTGGTTTACTCATCTGAGTTTGTGAGTGTGTATAGTAGTGTGACAGACAGAATTCTGTTACCCTGGTTTGGCCTAATAACTTCATAAAACTGAAATGACAGAATGAAGCCTGTCAGGTGGTTGCATGAGACGTTGGTGCAGCTTGTGGCTGCCTGCCATGTGTGTTTTGTTTCCCTGTTTGAACCTCTGTACTGAAATTTACGCTATCAGCCAGGTATCAATGCAAATCAATCAATGTGAGCATTCTGTTTGGTTACAACAAAGGGCAGAATATATTTTGCATGTTATGTTAGAAGTCAATTCCCACATTTTATGAACTGTGGAACAATTTTTTTACATTCCCACAGGTTTCTCTTTGACGTTAGTGTCAAGTTTGAGCACTGCAGTATATGCCTACTGGAAAAAATCAAAATATGAAACTGGATGGGTTTTTTTATTAGTAGGGAGAGTAGTGGCAAAGAGGCATACAGTCTGAAGTTGATGAGGCGGATTAACTTGCAAATAGCAAATACATTCATAAAAAACAAAGATTACTTTCTTTTTTCTATGAAGTCTTGTTGATATTAATGTATGAGTCTGGTCTTTACCGAGCAATTGGTTCCTTTCAGAACTGTTGTTTGCTATATCTTTATGCTGTCTCAGCTTGTCTCTCTAAATGTCATCATGGCAAATTTTCCACCTCTACCTGCTCCTGTTTGTAGCATTTACTGCTACTACCCAGTGTTCTGAAATTACTTGTGATAGTAAAAGTACCAGCAATAGAAACACTATAACATAGGAAATAAAAGGTTTGAGGACTATAGTCAAAGACTATTTTTAACATCTGAGATTGCAAGAATTCCTTTGAAATTTAAAATCAGTGTTTATTTTGTTTCTCTTGTTTCTAGCATGATTTTTCTTACTTATTTTTCCACAGAAGGGAAATATGAGATAGGGATGTCGGCACCCAGGAAAAGCAAGCACTTGTTCGCAAAATTCAGGTCCATAGAAGATCAAGAATTCTTGTGCTGAAGCTAAGTTTAAGATTCAAATGCTGCAGGAGAAACTGACTTGAGTAATGTCAATATATCTTTTTTTTTTTTCCTTCAGGTGCGAGAAGATGTGTTAAACTCCTTGAATAACAACTTTCTACAAACACTAAACCAAGCTTGGAATGATCATCAAACAGCAATGGTGATGATTAGGGACATTCTGATGTATATGGTGGGTATTCTGCTATTTCACACATTTAACCAGTCTTTTTCCAAAGACTGCTCTCTGTCCCTTGTTTTGAATTTTCTGTGTGCATGCAAGACTGCTACAGGTGTTTGACAAATTATAATTGGATTTATGTTTTAGGTTGTCTCATTATCACTTGAAAAATTGATCTAAAAAATAGTTGAACTTTGCAGTTCTTACAAAATAAGCTAGTCAGACCCATTCTGGCAGATTTTAGATATTAGTTCAGCTAGTGGTGTTTTCTTACTGTGGAAAGCACTATGGTGTAAAGCCTCCTGAAACTTCCAGTGTAGCTGTTCTTTAAGCTTTAGGATTTAAAGAGGATAACTTTGCTTAGGTGCACAGTGTGTGTCCTTGAATGTTAAATTCTAGTTGGATCCTTTGCTATTCATGAAGAACTTGTGTAGAAGATTAAGCAATGTACATAGAATGTGATTTTTGTTTGCATGCTTGCCATTTCTTACCTATAGCCAACAGAAAAGACTTTTTTTTTTGAGAGAAAGGGCCTGACGTTTTTGTGTCTGTATTGTGTTATGCTTTAGGTAGTTGGTAAGTATTAAAATTCCCCTGATATTCGGGATGTTCTAGGATGCAAGAGTATTTTTAAGCTTAGCTCCTAGACAAAGGTTGTGACTTCAAAACGAAGTGTTGAGATGCTGTGGTTTTTGTGTAAAATTTTTTTTCCCTCCAGAATATCCTAAATATAATAATTGGTGCAGCACTTGACAGTGAAGGACAGACAATAATGGACGTTTTTGGTCCAAAAAGCAGATTTAACTGGAATTGTACTCTTTGTTCAACAGCTGGAGTTAAGATCTTGTCTTGTAGCTGTTAAAGATCTCATGCTGTGACATTGACCGTGTTTGTATTAGCTGCGAAGTCCTCTTTGGTCAATAAGCTACTACAAGTTAAAGAACTTGGAGTAATTACAGAATCACAAACAATTCTTTTTAATGGATTTACTGGCCTTCATGTTGGAGGAGTTGGTTTATTTCAGTAGGGAAAAGACCACGTATCAAAAAATAGTGCTGGATAAAATGCCATCAGTGACACTGAATGATTTGTGTATCTTATCGTGCCAAAAGGAAGATGGACAGATTATTTTGAAGATGTGCTGTCTTCGCTGTGAGAGATCCTGGGCTCCCTAATCTGTTTGTGAAGGACAAATACAAATCAATTGCTGCTAGCTGCATCTAGGCACATTCGAGACTAGTTAATGATTAGATTAATCTACCAAAGGTAGTAGTGAATTTTCAGAAAGGTTAGAAGATGGAATCCAGAGCTTTCTAGGGAAGTAGCTGTTGTGTTTTAGCCAAATATTATGTATTATTTCAGCACAGGAAGTGCTGGATTGTCCAAAGTAATGGATAATGCAATGTTATCTGCTGCTCTTACAATCAATAAATTTCTGATCCTTCAAACAGTTGCAGAGAAAATGGACTTGTAAACTTTCCTTATTTAGTGGCTTGACCAGTATATTAAAGGCTAAAACCTTTTCTCTCTGAGGAAGAGAAAAGCTGAAAAGCCTGCTTCAGTCACCACTCCTGGGGCAACAGGAGAACTGGTTCCTGAGTATTTTTTGCACTCAGAACAGCAATGCCTTGACTTTGTTTTGAAGGTTGAGAGTGCTATTCAAAAGAGAAGCCAGCCTTCTCTTTTCCACCAAAATTCCAGGAAAAGGAAATCTGCAGCATTCCTTCAAGTGTAAATTGAACTTCATTGGTTGTCTTTTAGATTCAGAACAGAATAATAAATAAGCTTGAATACCTCTGGAATACATAGCCTTCTGTGTGCTGTTTGACAGTTCCTAATTATTTCAAGTGGATGTTCAGCTGAGCCCTCTGCTTGACTAATTATTTGACTCCCACAGATTTTTTTTTTTCCTTGTACCAAAATAAGACCCACAGAAACAGAAAAAAATTGTCCACAATAAAATACATTTATAGTATAATAGTAAAAGTAGAACAAAATTTTCTTTCAAAATGTTTATATAAACTTAGGGGCACTGATGTTTGTTTGTTAAACCTCTGTAATGTAATATGGGGTTTATAGTTATAATTTTAATTTTTATTAGGTAGAACTATCTAGTGTGAAGATCTAATACAATGGGCAGACTCTCCTTTTCTTTGACTTGGAGGGACATAAGACAAATTGACAATAATACATGCTTTGATTACAAATTAAAGAATAAGCAATGATTTAAAACAGGACTGCTTTGAAAGATTTGCAGTTTCACCTTTGTCACTGAGATGTCCTCTTGAGTCAGACATAATTTTCTTCATTCACAAAAGACTAAGAGTAAGAAATTTCCAATCTTGAATATGTGTTCATTTAAAAAGTTTAGAAAAGCTGCCAGTACCACAGACTTATAAAGCTCTTGTGAAAGATCAGACTTGACTGCTTTTCAAAGAAACAATTTTCAAGGATTTTATAAAATAAGGAATGATTTGTTCTTATTTTCTGATATTGAGTCTGAATGACATGTAGGTTTATAATGATATGCTTATGTCAGAAGTAATTTATACATTTTTATTCAAGCAAATCTAATATAGCTGACAAAAAAAAATTTGTATCTAAAAAAAGCACCAAACATTGTATAAACTGAGTCACCAGGCATTGTAAATTAATATGCTTGTGTTCTACCAGGAGAAGTATATGCAATTATCATATGTTTGTAAGTAAAGCGTGACCCAATCCTTCTCTTGTTTTGTAGGCCATCTCAATTACCCATCAGTTTCAGGAAATGTACCTATTGCCCAACAGGCCACACTGTGACATCAGTGAAAGTAAAACATTTAACACCCTCTTGAATTCTGGTCTTACTCTCTTGAATTCCTGCATCAGCCTGGTGATTTTATGTCTTAAACATCTTAAACTAAACTATATCTGTTTTAACACCATGTTTGTTTTCCAGCTTTGTTTCACCCATTGGCTGCCATATGATTTAAGTCAAAACAAACACCTTTTCAAACCACCTTAATTTCTTTCCTCTGTTTAATTTTGCCACTTTTAAAATAAAAATCAATTCAAATAAATCTTTTTTAGGAAGCCATGTGTTTTGTAAAGTGGGGTTTGTGTATTATGGTGCTTAATGACTAGAACACTAGCTGTTAGAGGTTATGGCAGGATTTCATTGTTCATGCAGAACCTCTTCCACAAGACACTCTCAAGTTTGCCTTATAGTTATGTTTTTTAAAATGTGTATTACCTTGTCTCTTGTGATTACTCTCTGGTAGAAGTCTGCTGCTTTCAGTGCTGTTGCAGGTGTAGTGTGAGATTTTTGCAACCTTTTGTACTTACTGTGCAAGATTTGTCTTGATTATTTTGAGACACTCCAGGTTCCCTGACTGAATTCCAAGTTTACGTAGTTCCACTGGGTTTCGTAGGATATAGCACGAGCTCTCTTCCTTTTTACGTGTTTAGGCTGCAGTAATTGGTACCAGAGTAGATGTAATACACTCTGTAAATTCTGGCACTGTCTGTGACAAGCAGTGAGGCACTGAAGCAGTAAAGTCGTGTGCTAAGTAGCATCTTTGCTGAGTCAAGTCAGGTACTAAGAGGTGTTGAAGTAGTGAAGTACGTTTGGGCGTATCTGAAATTCAGCCTCACAGTGGCAGTGCAGGTAAACATACCTGCAGTGGGCTTTATTTGGCTGCTGTATGGAATGGGAGCAATGGGGGTGGAGTTGTTTGGTCTTTTCTTCAAGCAACGTCAGCGTGTGTATTCTTAGAATGTCAAATAGAAACTGGGTTAAACTGGATTCTGTGGTGTCTCTTCTTTACTACTTGTGCTTGCCAAATTTAAAGCAATTTCAGGTATGCCAGTGCAGCAGTCACACCCCTGGCTGCGTTACAGCCATATGGGTAGTGCCAGTTACACACTGTCAGAAGTGAACGATTGCTCCTGCAAATACAGCTGTGGATTTTTCTGAGGGCAGAGCATTCTCCTCTCATCTGTGCTGTGCACAAAAATGGTGTCTTTTTTTAGGCCAGCACTGACAGGTTGGACACGTGAGTTTTGACCAATGACCCTCATTGTCCATGGCTTACACACAAGGTACTAGGGAGAAGTGTTGTTTTTATTTCCAGAACTAGGATCAAAGACACATACTGTATGCACACGGGTGTCTGAAGGCTGCTGCATCATGCAGGTAGTGCATCCATGCAGAGATGGGTAAGAGGTGGCTACTGGTACCTGACAGTAGGTGACTTCAGTTCAGATCAGAATTGTTCTGCAGTGTAAACAGGATTGTAATTCATGAATAATTGCTGTCTGAAACTCCATCCTTGTCTCCTGAAAGTTACTCTTATCTTTAAGCACCCACTGCTTCTCCCCGTGGGAAGTGATTCCTGTTCAGTAGTGTGTAGCCTTGTCAGTCAAACCTCTTCCCAAATGGGGCTCTCTGTGATTTTCTTTTTTAGAGTGGGAGAGCTTCCAGCAAATGTGATCTGTTACCAAGGGTCAGCAAATCAGCAGGATCAGAAATGTCGATGTTGCTGCTCTGGTTTGGGTATTGTAGAGAGGTCTGGCTTACTACAGAGGCTGCTGATAAACTGAGAGGAGTTACTATTTCACAATGGCAGTGTTTAGCACTGCCACAACAGAAGCTATGCAGATGAGTCATGGCCATGGCTTTAATCCTTTTAGATACCCTGCTGCCTGTGTTTTAGAGGCCTGAATATTTTTTTGAAATAATAATTATATTCTTTTCTCTTCAAGTTATGTAGTGTTAGACACTATGTTTTAATTTGCTCTTCCATCTCTTTGAAAATGTATTTTAAACTTGTCTTGCTCGAGAATCACATTTACTTCTGTTCTTGATGCAAGTGTGTAAATAAGGAAGTGAAATAAACAGCCCTGTTTCTAAAAAACAGAAGTAACCTGTGCCAAAGACCTAGCCCCCCACACATCACTGAACTGACTTCATGAGACCAGTTAGTAAATGTTGCGCTTTGAGACAGCTGAGCTTGCTTCAGGAGCCACAGAGTAGGCATATCTGACATGTTCCCATCTTGTTTTTTCATTTAAATTAAATGCTGCCTGTCTGAAGGCAGAGAGTGGGAAATCACACATTAATTGCAGAACCCAGTGTTTTGCTTTCCTCTTGTCACTAAGTGGCAATCTGGCATATAATTAGTTTAAGAATAATTTTGCCATGTGAATACAGGTGCTAAATGGTGGGCTGTCTGTTCCTTCTTGTTTTTCTGAAATTGTGGAATTTATGTAAACTCGCAGTTTTGGAATATTTTTTTCTGTAGTCTGAAGCATGACATTTGTTCTTTTAATAGTTTCATTTTCCAGGTGTTTGAGTAGCTTTACTCTTTAATTCTGAGTGTGATAAAGCACTTAAGATAGTGATGGAAGCAGAAGAGAAGCTCATCTTTATACTCAATTTCATAAATTGACCATCATCCTTTGTAGAATTTGATTATTTTTTAGTATTATTGTTTTGTTATAGCTATATACATTCTTAGAAAACCTCATCCCAGCCAGATTTGTGAGTGGTTACAAAACTCATAGCTTTTTCTAATGCCATTGTACTGATGCTTAAATGGTGGCAAAGCAGTATTTTTAGTAATTGCCCAAACTATGATATTAGAAGATTGGACAGAAATTAACAAAAATAATGATTACTCATCTCAGAAAGGGGTTGTAAAAACTCAGTTTTTCTATTCTTAATATTAAGTGGTCTGACCCAGTAGTGGCTATTAATCAAATACATGCATTTTCTGTCCGCTAGTGACTTTATTAATAGCCTTCCTTTTTTCAGAGTTAAATTGGGAGAGAGGAATAGGAAAGGAGGGACAAATTTTTGGAGCATTTCTTTGGGTAGCAGTAAGAGACTCGGGGTCTGCTTGGCACTCGCAGTCAATTCTGTGTGATGGATTTTGGGCTATGCAATCTTTAAATGCTGATCTGAGGATCAGCGTTGGTTTTTAACATAGGTGGATAAAAAATGGGTAGTTGAGGAGCTTGATCCTTCCCATAGACAAATTATATAGGGAGATAGAATTTAAACAAACATGGAATTGTAAAAAATATTTTCTTCTCTCCCTCTTCTTTTTCTGGGGGGGTGGATGAGATTAGAATGAAACAAGGTTTGAAATATTGCTCAAGTTGAATGAAATTGAATTTGGGGAGAGTGGAGGGAAAGATGTCTACAGAAGTCCTTATGTACAATTTTGCAGTACTAATCCATAAAGATTTTGATTGTAACTCTTCTTGTTTTTGCTCTGTATTTGCTGCTCTTTATCTGATGGTGCTATTTCAGAAAATTTCACTGAATAGTGAATATTTTTGCCTAAAAGGAGTGGTAGGAAGATGCATGGAGGAAAGGGGGAAATTAAATCATTTTTCTTAAAGATCAGAAAGAGATGGAAGGGTTTGAGTAGGTAAGTAAAACCTCTTGCAAATAGTGCTATGGATTTAGTCAGTACTTGGAGATTCCTCTGCACCCAAACTAAAAAGTGGGAGGGCTGTAGATCTGTTTGGGCATGCTTTAGTCAGAGATGCTGTGCTTGTCTTCGTAAGCCAAGTAGAACTTCGAGTGTAAATGAAGTTTTGGAAAATGGGACTGATTTGGAATTTGAGGATATACATAATTTCTTTCTATTAAGAGAAAAGATACATTTGGTCATATTTCCACTACAAAGAAGTAATTGATCTCTTGTATTTTTGAATAGCATAGATGAAGAGAATTCACAATTTTATTACTGTTTATGCCCTTGTTGTAGGACCGAGTGTATGTGCAGCAAAACAACGTGGAGAATGTCTACAACTTGGGCCTGATAATTTTTCGAGATCAAGTCGTACGTTACGGCTGCATCAGGGATCACCTGAGGCAAACTCTGCTGGATATGATTGCAAGAGAGAGGAAAGGAGAAGTTGTAGACAGGTAAGATGTTTGTAAGTGAAGTCTTTTGTTGTAAATAATACCTGTCAGTTTTTAAAGAGAGACTCAAGAACGTACACAAATAATTCCTTATTTAAGATCACATTTGTGATCACAACTAAAATTTCTCCATGTTCTGGAGTAACATTTCTTTGTGTGTTATATTTTAACATAATGGTAAACAGGGAAGTTTGTTAATATATTTTTTAAATATTTATCTTGTGGTTTTTTATTAAAGCCTTCACCAAATGTCTCCATTATCACACTGTGCCAGAGCACTTGATTAAAAAGCAGAGTTTTGGCAATTTTCTTCCTCTTCCTAACTTCCTCTGTACTCAGAGGTTATTTAATTTTCTTGTACCTTTTCATTTATTTATTTATGACATTTCCTCTTTTGATTCCAGTTCCTTTTCCTCATGTTCTGATCAATTTGTTTCTCAGCAGTTCAGTTGCATCTCTA
The DNA here is from genome assembly GCA_013398955.1 of Callaeas wilsoni. NCBI lineage: Eukaryota > Metazoa > Chordata > Aves > Passeriformes > Callaeidae > Callaeas > Callaeas wilsoni. Next base: position 10,229 of record VWPU01014577.1, on the reverse strand, counting down.
AGTTTTAAATCTGTTTCTCAGCTTTTTTGGTCAGTTTAATAGAAGTGGGGTTTTGTACCACCCACTGCAGATACTGCAGCTGAAGGAACTGCAGATTTGCAAGTTTTCTTGTGCTTCTCCAGTTTCAGAGCAGCTGTTGCATGTAGGGATATGTAAACTCCTTGCTACTCTGGCTGCAGTTCTGTGACTAAGATTGCCCAGCATGCAATTCAGGAAAAGAAAAATACTCCCCAGCTACAGCTGTGTATTGTCCCCTACTGCCAGAAAGTGGAATCTTTTTCTAGATGCAGTTCTTTTGTTTTCCTTAACTTGCTGATATATTTGAATTTTGGTGGGGTTTATTATGTGCTCAGTTGGGGCTTTTTTCATTTTTTTTAGTTTTTTGTCTGGTTGGGTTTTTTTTAAAACAGTCAGCTATCCAAAAACCTCAGACGTTGCATAGCAGCTTCCACATGTGCAGTTGTTTTGAATTGCTCAGTTCTGACCTATGTGTGTCGTTTTCTTTGAAGTAGTATTTTGGGTTAATTTCTTACATGTTAAAATATATTCTTCAGCATTTTATGACTTAGTGGAACTTGAGACCTGTGTCCCTGTCATTGCATTTAAAATACTTAATAAACATTGTCAGCTCTTTAGTTTTGAACAAAACCAAACAGCCTTGCTCCTTTAGTGTTCTTGAAAATGTCATGTACCATATAGATTAGAATGGACTTTCTATTACTGCATTTAATTAAAGTTAATATTATGTTATGAGTTGTTATTCTGCTGTGTGCTCTGTCTTACAAACACGTAGATTTCTCAAGTTGTTAACAACTTACTTTTTGGCAGAGGCGCAATAAGAAATGCTTGCCAGATGTTAATGATTCTAGGTCTTGAAGGAAGGTCAGTCTATGAAGAAGACTTTGAGGCTCCATTTTTGGAGATGTCTGCAGAATTTTTTCAGGTACAGCAATATTCTAATTCTAATACTAATATTTGGAATATTGTTATAACTCTCTGGAACTGTCAGATTTGGTGGTACTTTACATACCTGTTGCTTTTTTGATGAGTATGTCCATCTCCATTAAATGAAATAAGAAAAATAGTCACTAACTTTGCAGGAAAAAGTAAGACAGATTTTACAGAATTAGCATAATTTGAATGTAGTTTTGAGCTGTGGGTGCCAATGACATGTAATCATCACGCTCATCCTGTGCCTGCTTTAGGCTATTTCATGGAACTTAGTCTACCTCTGCTTTGCTCCCAGTCTTTTTGAAATGCCAGTGGCATGAAAGGTTCAAACTGTTTCAGGCTGGGAAACCTGTCAAACTCCCTTTGAGGAAACTTTGTTTCCTTCATAGTTTCTACATTTGTGAGTTATTTTTGGTAATAAAATAAACCAAGTCAAGGCATTAAGCATATCCAAGTGGCTCTCCAATTGTTGATCAGCCACCAAATAATGCATTCCAAATATTTTCTGCGGGGTTTTCTTGGTGAGATATTTGGAGGAGGAAAGCCAGTTGAGTGCTCGTTGGGTGTAATAATGATCATCTATTTCTGAAAATTGATAGAAATTTTAAAATCATGTTAAAAAATATCTCATTAAGGTAATTTGTGAGTCTCTCAGTTCTTATGTGGGATCAACTGTGCTCTGATCTCCAAACTTCCTTGAAAAGCAGAAGCATATGTTGCACAGCAATTTAAATGTCACTGTGTTGCATTTTTCTTTGGTGTTTCTATAAAATTAAGAAAAATAATTACTTTCATTTAAATTCTATTTTTTTTTAGCTCTGCCTGAAAAATAAGACATCTTTTCTCCAAAGACTGCTGACCAATATGAATAAAAACAATTTGATATGAAATAATGAGCTCAGCATTGTCACTATTGAGAATAAGGAGAAATGCCATAAGCTGATACTTGGAAGGAATTTTTGATCCTTCCCTTTCCCCATCTTTGTTTTCTTTGAACCTGTGGCTAAAACTCTAGTTGGTAACTGGAAACTAGGTTGGCTTGGGCTGTTTTAGTATGAAAAATACCTTGTTTATATTGCATGTACCCCCTTAAGTAACACATTTAGTAAAATAGAACCTTTATTCTGTGTTAAGTGTGTATGTAAATCTTGGATGTGTTGGACATGCTGTGTTTGATTTGAACTTACTTTAAAATGCTGATCTGACATGTTTTCTTTTTATCCTTTACAAAAAAGCCTAAAGTATTAATTTGTGTTAATCACAGATGGAAAGTCAGAAATTTTTAGCTGAAAACAGTGCTTCTGTATATATAAAGAAAGTAGAAGCTAGAATTAATGAAGAAATAGAGCGGGTGATGCATTGTCTGGATAAATCAACAGAAGAACCCATTGTGAAAGTTGTTGAGAGGGAGCTTATTTCCAAGCATATGAAAACTATAGTGGAAATGGAGAACTCTGGGCTAGTTCATATGCTGAAAAACGGGAAGACAGAAGGTAAGTCTGCATCACTTGTGACACACAAATGCTTCTGATACTGCTTGTTTTTAAACATGGGATAAGTCAAGCTTAACGTTTGCATTTCTGTGTAATTGTGGAAACACTTAGTGACTGTTTTTGCAAACATCTGAGAATATTCAGTGACTATTAGATGGCTCTTAAAACAGAGCCCATGCACTTAACTTGTTTCTGTTTAGTACCAGATACAGGTAGTTTTTGGTAAACCAAGTATCTCCTAAGAAAAATACGACTCTGTCGTAGAGGTTTTTGTCACCAGTTGTCCATGAGCCATCTTATTACTTCCATTCCTCTAGTATGTATTTGTGAAAATGGGTCACATTTTATTGGCCCATGGGCAGTTATTTAAAAAGTGCTTGTGTAAAAGACTTAAACAGAAGCATTGCAGGACCAATTCTTGGGGAGGGAGCCTTGTTGCAGAAAGGAGTTGGCTGTTTCTAAAGGATAAGAAGCAGCTTATTGAAGTGGTTGAAACAGAAAAGGGCTTGGCTTGATTTGCTTTTCCCTAATAGAGGTTAATGTGGGACAGAGTGACTGAATGAAAGTTATTATGGAAATAGAACCTAAGTTTCTAAAGCAGCATAACGAAGAGAGGGATTGTAGTATCTATATTTAGAAATCAGTGCTCACTCTAAAGCCATGAGAATGGGGAACAGCCTTGCTGCTTAGATTAATGGCCTTTGTTCATGAAAGCAGCTTCACAATTACTAGGTGATAGAGCACAAAGTGAGCAGATTTCCTAGCTGTAAAAAAAGAATTACTCTTTTGAAGAAGAAAGTGATGATACTATACTTAACCCTTTCTTCTTTAATATCCAGTTTAGATAACTTTCAGGCTGGGGGTGCAAGGATATTGAAGGGTATTCATAAAATAGAGGAATTTTTTTAACTTCTGTAGGCCTTGGTTTGATTCAGTTAACTAGTAGAGTGGAAATGCTGCTTTTTAAAGATGAGATTTTTCATAAACGTACAAGAATGGATTGTTCTTTTGGAGGCAATGTTTAGCCACTCTCATTATTTTAGGTGGATGAAATGTAATAATGTAAAAGTGTATGACTGGCTTTAAGACAAATATCAGTTAAACGCTACATTTTTACCTGTTTCTGCTTTTAGTACAGAAACAAGCATCTCAGTGCTGTCCTATTTGGTTTAACTTACTTTCAAAAAAAAAACCCAAAAATGTTTGATACAGGGCTTGATTTTGGGAATGATAATCTTGGAAGCTACCTTCTTAAATACCCCTGGAAAACATAATCTTCCTGAAGGTCTAATAGGTTCACTATCCTTTAGCGTTAACATCTTTTGCTGGCCTGGAGGTCAGCAGTGACAGATTCCCTGCTCCAGACAACCTAGAATAAGTGAATACAGTCTTTGCTTTTCATTTCGATGCTGCTGCAGTCAGCATCTTGTCAGGGCTGAAGGAAAGAGGAGAGCAGAAAAATCTGGCACCTGAGCTGTCACAGGATGCTTTCTGTGGCTCAAGTGGCTGAACTTCTACTGTCAGCTTTAGCTCTGAGGTGAATGAGTTACAGAAGTGTAACACACAGAGGTGTCCTGCATAATCTCTCATTCTTGCTTGCAGACCTTGCTTGCATGTACAAGTTGTTCAGCCGTGTGCCAAATGGTCTGAAGACGATGTGTGAGTGCATGAGCTCATACCTGAGAGAGCAAGGCAAAGCACTGGTTTCTGAAGAGGGAGAAGGAAAGAATCCAGTTGACTACATTCAGGTAGTTAAATACTTTAGCTTCCTTTTCTTTCTCACATTCCCCACATTAGCAGTACACCACATACACAATTTGTAAGGTATACCGTAGTATTGATTCAAAAGGGGTTGTTATTAAGAAGCTAAATTTATGAATGTTTTTTAATGTACGTTCTCTGAATCTTCAGACATGTTTAGAACTCTTACTTCAGTTGGTCGGAAAGTACATACTAAGTTTTTGTGCTTTTAGTAGTTGCTTTTAATAAACAACATATTCAGCCTAATTATCTAACTGCTGGGAACTTCTTGGATTTCTCTAAATGCTGTGTCTCCAGAGTGAGTTCTACATCTGCTGGCAAATAGCTTTATAGTGTCCAATTTGTTTAATTTTATGTAACATTAGCTATCAGTGTTTATTGAGGCAAAAATCACATGGCAGTATTTCATGGCAAGCTTAGCTGTGACTGAGAGGTGAATGTGTTTATCAGTCATAACAAATTACTCATTCCATTCGCTGTCTCCCTAAGAAACAGAACAGTTCTGCGTTTTAAAAGATGCGAGTGTTCTTTCTTGTTCTCTCTCTCACTAAGTGATGTGTACCATTAATTTATCAAGATCACAAAATATGCTTTAGAACTATTTGTCATCTTTTCTCTTCCATTGTCTCTGAGAAGATGGTTTGAAATTTGCATATAAAACCTTTAGAGTTCATTGAACCTTAAACCTGTGTTTCTATAGCTGGAAGATGTTTTATATTTAATGTTAAAGTGTGTATTCATTAAACATTGTTCGAGGTTTTTTAAAATGTATGATTCAAGTCCTTGTGTCTTTTCTTCGTGAGAAACATTTAGTGTTGTATGTCTGTCAATCTCTGCTGTTTTGTTTGAAAACAATAATTCTGCTAGAACTGGTTACTATTTGAAGAAGCCATTTGAGTATAAAAACATTTTCGATTGGATTATTAATTTTCTGGCAATGCTGAAGCAAACTTCCTACCAGGCTTGAACAAGAATCACCTCTTCAAGGCCTGGTAAAAAGAAGAGAGAATGCCCTTGAAAAATTATTAGGTTTAATGATTAAGGACTCTTACATTTGTGGTGGTGTGATTTAGGAAAAAAAAAGAACACGGGGGAAGGTGCAAATGATGTGGAAAATAAGTGTCTGGATTACTTTGAAGTAATTTTCACTCCTGATGGGCCTAAAGAGGTATCATAAAAAATTTAACTGAGAAAGATAGATATAAAAACTTAATTATAAAGATAGCATCAAGGTTTCCTGTCATGAAGGTGAAGAGCAAAATGAGGCTGAGGAAGACTTACCCATGTGCTTTGATAGAGCTCAGCCCCTCAGTGTGGACCCCAGCATCTCATGAGGATGTCCTAGGGCAGGGATTGACATTCGATTACTGAAAAACCCCCAGCAAGGTTTATCCACCACTTCCACTAAGGTGATGGAAGCAGAGAGAAATATCTATGAACTTAGAAACCACCTTTCTCCTCCCATCTCAGCCATGTTCGTGTGAATCTGTCAAGGACAATAGCACTAAGGAGACAGACATGGAAGCTGCATTAAACCATCAAGAAAAAAACTCCCATCGTAGCTCAGCACTGCTTCCACAACATGACATCACCCTGGGCATACCTGGCGAGATGATTGCAAAAGCATTGCCAGGGGATAAGATTTAAAACTTTGTATAATAGTTTGAAGGGATGTTGAAATGCTTTTGTAATTCAAGATACTAACAGTTTCTCCTGTTTAACACCAGGTTGTTCAGATGGTGTACTCCTGGAGAGGAGACATGAGCTAACCTTGGTAAACAGAGAGATAGTGGGATTTACTTTGAATTTAAAATTTCTAATACGCATTAATTAGCCTGTCTAAAGATCATTCCTTTAAGTGAGATGGTGAGTTCCTAAGAAACGTTACTACTTCTTTGAGTAATTCTTGAATGGCTTCTTTAAGTAACCGCATATGAATAATTTCTTAAAAACCTGAAGACGTAAATACCATTTAACCTGAACAGTTTTTGCAGGCAGTGGTTATCAGTGACAAATTTAACTCTCAAGTGAAATTTTCTCCCCCTGCCTGCCAAGTGCTGTCTCAATTAAAACCTGTGTGTATTGTATATACTTAGCAAGGTGCTCAGGTGATTTTAAGATGCTTCCCCCTTCTATACTCGGTTGCTTTAACCTTGGGTGAAGATGGTGCCAACCCTAAAAATGATGCTGAGAGTCCAATGGTTTCGTTCAGAGGAACTGGTTCAGTTCAGGTCCCTGATGCTCGTATCTAGCTTTCACATGCTCCCAGTGACTCCTAATGATCAGCAAGAAACACGTGACTGAATAATGCAGAACATGTCCTTGGATTAAATTAGAGGGAAACACAAACGCTGACAAGTTTAGGCCTGTTGTTGCAGTGCGTTTTCTCCTCAAACTTGTTCAGTAGCTCTAGGGATGCACTTAATGGGTGCTTAGCCTCAGCATTCCCATATGCTGTGTTTATGATACTGACTTTGACCATGTTGTTTGAAATAGAAAAGGCTTAATGAGTGCAACAAATACCTCCTTTAAGCTGCAGATTCAAAAATACAGGAAATCAGCCTGTTTAACAAGGGTGTTTAAAAAGCTTTCTTAATCTGAGAAGTGTGTTATAGCCAACTGCACCAGATTTTAGCCAGTTTATCTGAAAATTGCTTCTGTAAGAGATTTGTGGCAGCAATAGAAATGTAAAAATAGAAACAAAATTTCAGATACTTTCTAACAATGCTGAACTGAGAGCGTTGCAGAACCTCTGACTGTAGATCTGGTCTTCTCTCTGGCCTCATCTATTATTATTGTTTCCCAGCTTACAACCTCACATCAGTGAAAATGGTTTTGCTTTCTTTTCAATTTTGAAAGGGTTTACTGGACTTGAAGAGTAGGTTTGATCGCTTCCTTCAGGAATCTTTCAATAACGATCGGCTCTTCAAGCAGACGATTGCGGGTGACTTTGAGTACTTCCTCAACCTCAACTCCAGGTCTCCAGAGTACCTCTCATTATTTATTGACGATAAGCTGAAAAAGGGAGTCAAGGGAGTAAGTATAAATCAACTCAAAATATCATGCTTTTTGCTCTGTAAACTTGGAATCGAACTACGCTACTTTTCTAAGAATTATTTTTACATTAAGAGAAATGACAATACTACCTTCAAAAAGGTGTGTGTAACACATCTGAGCTCATAACACTTTTGATCTAAACTTACAGAAAAATCTACCTCTGAAGCAGCACACCTGTACTACTTATAGCAGATACTCCCTCTAAAAACAATTACATTGTAGTAGATTCTGCAGCTCCTTTTTTTTTGAAACCTTACATATCATTTCCTTAAATATATTTATAGTTTGGCAGCTATTCTCAATATCTAATAATTTCTTTTGAAAATTAATTCAATTAGAGAAAAGGGTTTCTCTTTGCTGCTTTTTACTGTTTTTACATACCAGAGAACTATTACCATATCTATCTTCTAAGTACATCTGTTGTCTTCAGTCTTAGCTTCTTCCATGAAATTTTCTGAGGTACAGAACCCAGAACTGGACAGGATGGTTCAGCTGAGGCTTCAGTTACTCTGAATAAAACTGAGTATTAAGAGCATACAACTTATGCTTTGGGAATCAAATAGTAAATTCTGGTTTCTTATAAAACAAATAATTGTTTTATTTGTGTGGCACTAGACAGGCTTTGAAAAACATGTCTTAACAGTTAAAAGCTTTCATTCCAAACTAACTTTTCATACTCCTGATTTTCCTGGGTGCTTTTTAAAACTTACCCAGGAACTTTTACTGTATTTATCAAGGCATTCTACCCATTCATTGTTTACCTTCTCCTTTGCTCTTGCCTTTTCCTTCGTTTTACATCTATTTCTTACTCCACTTTATTGAGTTTGTGCGCCGTTCTTTTGGCTGTCAGTCATATATTGGACCAGTTTTGTTGGCTACTGTTAGACCATCTGCTGCTGTGAATTAAGTATTTAGGTTGTGTAAGATGCTTGTGCTGGAAGATTAAAACCAGCAAATTATTTCTTTTACAGCTAACAGAGCAAGAAGTAGAAACTATATTGGATAAGGCAATGGTTTTATTCAGGTTTATGCAAGAGAAAGATGTTTTTGAACGCTATTACAAGCAGCACTTGGCAAGAAGACTTCTCACAAATAAGAGTGTTTCAGATGACTCTGAGAAAAATATGATCTCCAAATTAAAGGTAAGACAGTACTTGCATACTTTTTAGGGGTTAGTCTTTCTTTTTTTTCATAGATACTGTTTCTTCTGGTTTTACATGAGACATATAGATAATGTTAATCTTGATCGCTGCTAAATACAGAGTTGATTTTGAAAGCCCTAACAGAAAATACGAAAGGCTTTTTGAAGATTTTCATGGAAATAAAAGGAAGGAAGTACTGAAAAGCCCCTGTGATGAGAGCGCAATCTAGAAAACAAATTTTTTTTTCTAAATTTGTTAAAACTTTTTAAATAATATGACAACTGCAGTGGCTGAATTTGAAGATAAGACTGTGTTTTATCCTAGATTTTCCATTATTCACAGTATAATTTTGTTATTGCTTGTGGTCTTTTTTAGTTGCCTCCATCAGCAGACTGGTGATAATGCTCAATTCCTTTCTGGTTAAGTAGTTTGGAAAAAAAACCCTTCATATCAGTCTCTAGAAACACATTTTCCTTAGCTGGTTAAATACTGATTAAATAAACCAAGAGATGGAGAAGAAGGTAAAGCCTAAAGTTGAACAGGCCTTAAATGAAGTTCTATTGCAGCTTCTTCTTAAGTGGCATGATAAATGACTAGGGCACTTCTGAAGCAGAGGGATCCTAAAATCAAACTGCACTGATCCTTATTTTTGATCAGTGAGCCAAGGCTGTTTGTATCAGATTTCTCAGTATTAATTCCTTCTCAATTACCTCTCCACCACTTTTAGCCTGGTGATTCAGAAGGCACAGAGCACACATTTACAAGATGAATAAGTGCATGTGAAGTGCCCTCTTTCCTTACAGAACTGCAGAGTGGTCACGATGCTGAAGCTAGCATGCTTCTTTTCCCATGTATTCACAGTATGGGTTAGAAATGGGCACACGGTCTTGCATGTGCAGCTGAAACTCATGGGCTTGTGCACATCTGTCTGCGTGCAGATGTTCCTGATTCTCACAAGGCCTAGGAATCTTGCTGGGTAATCTGCAGTCAACTTTCAAAATAACACACTCCTAGGACAACAGGAGTTTCCTTATGATATAAATAGAGTTCATTTCCCTTTGCAGAATTGTGCTAAAAGCAGGTGAAAGTGTATATCTTGATTTGATAAGCGTTCACAGGTTCTTTTAATATGATCTAGAAAGCTAAGACAAAAATACAATAATGGAGAAAAGAGAAGGAAAGCAAGTTAAGATCTGTGTAGGGTTAGATCTTTATATAGGATAGGAAACTTTTCTGAGTTCTGAATGTAATGCAAATGGAAATTCCAGTAACCAAAAGTACAGAAATGTAATTTTGGAGATTTATAAACTAACTTTAGTCTTGCAGTTTGCCTATCAAAAGCTTTGTTTTCATAGTGCTGGTACAACAAATTATTTTGTGTGTTATTAGACTGAATGTGGATGTCAATTCACGTCGAAACTGGAAGGAATGTTCAGGGACATGAGCATCTCAAACACAACAATGGATGAGTTCAGGCAACATCTTCAGGCGACAGGGGTAAGTGCCGGGGTCTGTGTGCTTGTCCTTGTATTTCAGTACAAGCCTTGCACTTCTGTCCACCCTCGTGGTTTTTCATTTGTTGGTAAATGCGTGTGCCAAGAAGGACTTGGTCAACTTGTGCAGATTGTTCCTTTTACTGTGTGTCTTACCTTGTAAACCATATTAGCATTTCCTGAAATGCCAGAGTCGGTTCGGAGCTCGATGCACAGCTCGAGTAGTGCCGGTTTCATTCCCTAAAATCCGTGTGCCCCGAGGGCTGGGCCCTGGGTGCGCGGCTCAGCGGCTCTGCCGGGCGGCACCGCCAGGGGGCGTGCGGCGGCCGCCC